>JAVUPR010000272.1:0-2500 GCA_036785695.1 Gentiana straminea | reverse complement strand
TAGGGTTTAGGGTTTAGGGTTTAGGGTTTAGGGTTTAGGGTTTAGGGTTTAGGGTTTAGGGTTTAGGGTTTAGGGTTTAGGGTTTAGGGTTTAGGGTTTAGGGTTTAGGGTTTAGGGTTTAGGGTTTAGGGTTTAGGGTTTAGGGTTTAGGGTTTAGGGTTTAGGGTTTAGGGTTTAGGGTTTAGGGTTTAGGGTTTAGGGTTTAGGGTTTAGGGTTTAGGGTTTAGGGTTTAGGGTTTAGGGTTTAGGGTTTAGGGTTTAGGGTTTAGGGTTTAGGGTTTAGGGTTTAGGGTTTAGGGTTTAGGGTTTAGGGTTTAGGGTTTAGGGTTTAGGGTTTAGGGTTTAGGGTTTAGGGTTTAGGGTTTAGGGTTTAGGGTTTAGGGTTTAGGGTTTAGGGTTTAGGGTTTAGGGTTTAGGGTTTAGGGTTTAGGGTTTAGGGTTTAGGGTTTAGGGTTTAGGGTTTAGGGTTTAGGGTTTAGGGTTTAGGGTTTAGGGTTTAGGGTTTAGGGTTTAGGGTTTAGGGTTTAGGGTTTAGGGTTTAGGGTTTAGGGTTTAGGGTTTAGGGTTTAGGGTTTAGGGTTTAGGGTTTAGGGTTTAGGGTTTAGGGTTTAGGGTTTAGGGTTTAGGGTTTAGGGTTTAGGGTTTAGGGTTTAGGGTTTAGGGTTTAGGGTTTAGGGTTTAGGGTTTAGGGTTTAGGGTTTAGGGTTTAGGGTTTAGGGTTTAGGGTTTAGGGTTTAGGGTTTAGGGTTTAGGGTTTAGGGTTTAGGGTTTAGGGTTTAGGGTTTAGGGTTTAGGGTTTAGGGTTTAGGGTTTAGGGTTTAGGGTTTAGGGTTTAGGGTTTAGGGTTTAGGGTTTAGGGTTTAGGGTTTAGGGTTTAGGGTTTAGGGTTTAGGGTTTAGGGTTTAGGGTTTAGGGTTTAGGGTTTAGGGTTTAGGGTTTAGGGTTTAGGGTTTAGGGTTTAGGGTTTAGGGTTTAGGGTTTAGGGTTTAGGGTTTAGGGTTTAGGGTTTAGGGTTTAGGGTTTAGGGTTTAGGGTTTAGGGTTTAGGGTTTAGGGTTTAGGGTTTAGGGTTTAGGGTTTAGGGTTTAGGGTTTAGGGTTTAGGGTTTAGGGTTTAGGGTTTAGGGTTTAGGGTTTAGGGTTTAGGGTTTAGGGTTTAGGGTTTTAGGGTTTAGGGTTTAGGGTTTAGGGTTTAGGGTTTAGGGTTTAGGGTTTAGGGTTTAGGGTTTAGGGTTTAGGGTTTAGGGTTTAGGGTTTAGGGTTTAGGGTTTAGGGTTTAGGGTTTAGGGTTTAGGGTTTAGGGTTTAGGGTTTAGGGTTTAGGGTTTAGGGTTTAGGGTTTAGGGTTTAGGGTTTAGGGTTTAGGGTTTAGGGTTTAGGGTTTAGGGTTTAGGGTTTAGGGTTTAGGGTTTAGGGTTTAGGGTTTAGGGTTTAGGGTTTAGGGTTTAGGGTTTAGGGTTTAGGGTTTAGGGTTTAGGGTTTAGGGTTTAGGGTTTAGGGTTTAGGGTTTAGGGTTTAGGGTTTAGGGTTTAGGGTTTAGGGTTTAGGGTTTAGGGTTTAGGGTTTAGGGTTTAGGGTTTAGGGTTTAGGGTTTAGGGTTTAGGGTTTAGGGTTTAGGGTTTAGGGTTTAGGGTTTAGGGTTTAGGGTTTAGGGTTTAGGGTTTAGGGTTTAGGGTTTAGGGTTTAGGGTTTAGGGTTTAGGGTTTAGGGTTTAGGGTTTAGGGTTTAGGGTTTAGGGTTTAGGGTTTAGGGTTTAGGGTTTAGGGTTTAGGGTTTAGGGTTTAGGGTTTAGGGTTTAGGGTTTAGGGTTTAGGGTTTAGGGTTTAGGGTTTAGGGTTTAGGGTTTAGGGTTTAGGGTTTAGGGTTTAGGGTTTAGGGTTTAGGGTTTAGGGTTTAGGGTTTAGGGTTTAGGGTTTAGGGTTTAGGGTTTAGGGTTTAGGGTTTAGGGTTTAGGGTTTAGGGTTTAGGGTTTAGGGTTTAGGGTTTAGGGTTTAGGGTTTAGGGTTTAGGGTTTAGGGTTTAGGGTTTAGGGTTTAGGGTTTAGGGTTTAGGGTTTAGGGTTTAGGGTTTAGGGTTTAGGGTTTAGGGTTTAGGGTTTAGGGTTTAGGGTTTAGGGTTTAGGGTTTAGGGTTTAGGGTTTAGGGTTTAGGGTTTAGGGTTTAGGGTTTAGGGTTTAGGGTTTAGGGTTTAGGGTTTAGGGTTTAGGGTTTAGGGTTTAGGGTTTAGGGTTTAGGGTTTAGGGTTTAGGGTTTAGGGTTTAGGGTTTAGGGTTTAGGGTTTAGGGTTTAGGGTTTAGGGTTTAGGGTTTAGGGTTTAGGGTTTAGGGTTTAGGGTTTAGGGTTTAGGGTTTAGGGTTTAGGGTTTAGGGTTTAGGGTTTAGGGTTTAGGGTTTAGGGTTTAGGGTTTAGGGTTTAGGGTTTAGGGTTTAGGGTTTAGGGTTTAGGGTTTAGGGTTTAGGGTTTAGGGTTTAGGGTTTAGGGTTTAGGGTTTAGGGTTTAGGGTT